>JAMQGT020014027.1:0-20380 GCA_024447675.2 Pterophyllum scalare
AGACACAAATGAAACTAATGAAGGGTGATAAGACAAGGGAGGTAAAGAACTAGGAATAAGACACATAAGATAACAGCGACGAAAAATAAAACAGGAAGTGATGTAACAGGGGACTATCTGACACAGAGACAAGACTTAAGATGATACTGTCATGGTCCTGGGCCTGTGGCCCAGTGTTTTCAGTTATTTTTCCCTGTTTTTTGATTCCTTGTTTTCTTTGGTCCCTGTGTTCCCCCCGTGTCATGTTCTGCGTGTTCCTGGTCCTGTCCCTTCCTGGTTTATTTTGATAGTCCTGTGTTCCCCTTGTCTCATGTCTAGCTTTGCTTCCCCCTGTGAGTTTCCTGATTTGCTTCACCTGTTGTGTCCAGCTGTTTTCCCTTGCCCCGATTGCCCTCGTGTGTTCTTAAGCCTCCGTTGTCTTCCGTTCCTTGTCGCGTCGTCCTTCATTGTGCCCTTCTGTGTTCCCCGTTCTGTGCTCCAGTTGCTTGTCTCCCTGCCTGGCACCGTTTTTGGTTCTGTTTTTTGTTCCTGTTTTATCCTAATAAACCTGTGTATCCCCCTTACCTCTGTCTGGCGTGTCCTGCATTGGGGTCCTGCCATCATCCTACCTGCCACACAGCTGTCCCATGACAGATACAAGGACCATAAACAGAAACATGATGGCAAAAGGTAGCAAGAACTACAACTAAGGAGCCCTAAAGCAGGGGTATTCAACTCCAGGCCTCGAGGGCCGGTGTCCTGCAGGTTTTAGATATGTCTCTGCTTCAACACACCTGAGTCAAATATAGAAGTCATTAGCAGGACTCTGGAGAACTTGACTGCATACTGAGGAGGTAATTCAGCCATTTGATTCAGGCGTGTTGGATCAGGGACACATCTAAAACCTGCGGGACACTGGCTCCTCGACACCTGGAGTTGAATACCCCTGCCCTGAAGACTAAACTGAGAATATAATCATAAATAAACTAACCAGAAAATATCTGCTTCATAAAATGAACACAAAATTCAAAAAGAATTCCAAACACTGCAAACACAGGAATCCAAATATTAATCTAAAAACTCAAAACTCAGGCACAAAACCCAGGGTGCATGACACAGAAAGGCTTTCTGGGGTTAAGAGTTACATGTGGCTTCCACCTGCGATTTCTGCTTTTACACCATCAAATAGCCCAGCACTGTCCCCCCCCCCTCAGGGTGTTTTTAGCTTTGGCTTAAAATACAGACAAAAGCTTGGTCACATGAGGACAAGTGGTATTTACTTTACTCTTTTAATGCTTTTCAAAGCTTGTCGACCCTAAATTTTGTCTGTGCATTATTTCCTCCTCCCTTTTTCTTTTTAAGCTGTCTGTGTGTACTTATATTATTCATGTTGTGGGACAACATGTGGGACACCTGTTTACCTGGTCACGTTGCGGGGATCCACAAATCAACATAATTAAATAAAGAAATAATTACCTTTAGGTGTGAGAAGTTGTTATGGTAATTGTGGTTAGTGTTACAATAATTCCATAGGAAATGAGTGTACATCAGTGCAGTGACATCTGAAGTGATCAAAATTGTGTGTGTGTGTGTGTGTGTGCGCTCAGTGGGGCTCTGGTCAGCAGTCTCCTCTTTCAGAATCGACCATCTGGTGTTTGAGCTCTGAGGCGTTACTTTGGCCTGACAAAGCACTTTTTACACACTCACGCGCATACTCACATACACAAACACACAAATACAGATTCTGGCTTCTTCTTTCTCCTATAACTGTCTCTGCATCTGAAAACACATACATTTAATTATAATAAGCTTGTATATTGCAAATCAATAGCTTACACCACCACGTTCAGTGACAGTGTTTTGGAATGGGATACATTGCTGCTAGCAAAATGTATAACAAACCAATATTATTTGTTAGGGGGGAAAAGAACATTTTCAAAGCTCGGCTTGTTTTGGGAACCGTTCTTTTGGTTTACTTTTCTTCTTTCAACCTATTGACCTATTATACATCCAATCGATATGCTACCACACCGCTCCTTATTGGTGATGTGTAATATGGAAAAGGAACCTGCACAGCTGCTGTAAAACTGGTCAATGCTTGGCACCGCAATCCCTTATTGATGATATTTTATACAGCAAAGGATGCAGCCCTGCAGGCAAACTTTAAAACTAATCAATAGATCACACCACAGCTTCTTAGCACTGCAATATTTAGGAACGGATACAAATGGCCTGGCAACTAATCAATGCATGGAGCTGCATCCTCTTATTGATGATGCGTTTTCTGAGAAGTGGAGAATTCACAGCAGTGTGTGGTTGTTAATAAGGAGCAAAATAGCTTAGCAGTGAGGTTAAACAAGACGCAAGACGTTTTGAGGATTGTATTGTATGCCTTATTGCTTATCCAATTGCCAGGAAGGCAGTTAAAGGCAGCAGTACACAAAAAGCTGCATTGTAATGGATGATGAGACTATTGCTAAAGATTTTGTTTAGGCAGAAATATCACAGCACAGCGGATTTTGTTCATCCATGCACATGCCCCGCAAGATGAACTGCATTAACTTTGACAAGCTTTGGTAAACATGGATCTCTGAATGGGGAAGTCACATTACTGGAAATTTTATAGATGGTAGCAATACCACTATTACAGATTCAATTTTCAATACCCAACTCAATACCTGAACAAAAATGAATATCCCTCGATTGTGTCATTATTTAAAGATAAACTTAAAAAGGTCAGTTTAAATCGTTAACATGTTTATTTAAAATGTTAACTTTATATATTGTTGACATGATACAGACTGAAATGCTAGGAGAGTTGTTGAGAAGCCTACTAACGTTATTACGACATAATCACCTTGAATTCTTTGAACGGATCCGGATGCCAGACTTTTAGGCGCTTCACTGAATTGGAAGCATTTCCTCCCTTTGTCTGAAAAGCACAATTTTGTCATTGTCATTTGCATAATGTGTTTTGTGAATCGTTTGGCATCCAAATCTTACTGTCTTTCTTATTAAGTCAGGGCCAGGCTCTCAGTGGCAGCTGCATTAGTTGTCATCTTCCACGGAAGTATCCGTTAGGGTGACATCCGTACCTGCAAATGTTAACGTGAGTCTCGGAGTTTAGGTTTGTGTTCACTACCGTGTTTGTTATTTTTTTGTTTGTTTTTTTAATTTCGGTATTGGCTGGTGCGATGCAGCAATTTTACCAAGACAATACAAACACAATTTCCTCCTATGGGAAACAATAAAGTAACTTTAATTACATTTATTGGATTTTTACAACATAACATTTTATATCTATTCATATATCTTTATATGTGCTGTCTGCGTGTGTAGCAAAGAAGCACCACATTCCACTCGATCTGTAATTGTACAATATTGGAGATGGGGAGTCATGATTTATGGTGTACTTGTATATGTGTGTCCGTGGCTAGAAAGTGTGTGTGTGAAGGTAAGAATATCTGAAAAACAACTCACCCAAGGACAAATGAGAGACACAAATGAAAAACTGTAAAGGCTGAAAGTTTGCAACTCTGAAAATTGTTGTTGTTGTAATTTTGTTTTTACTCTTCTTTTGATTTATGAAGACAAAAGGGATTCGTGATGAAATTCCAACATTTATCAAGTGTAAAACGGCTATTAGGAAACATTCTCTGCAATAAAACAGCAGAATCTGAGTTCTGTGGGACCTTCAAATTAAGTTTTCTGCACTGAAAACACCAAGTCGTCCGTTTGACCAAAGCAAGTAAAGAACAACCTAGAAACAGTGTCCTCAGCTATTGGACAGAAACGGGTTTTAAATTGCTAACCAGATTTTTTTTCAGTGCATGTTTATTTCTACATCTGGAACAACGAAACATGACTTAAAGGTCAAGGTGTTGTTTAATCTGTCACACTCTCGCACACTGACACACACACCCTCACACCCCTACACGGATGAAGGTTTATTACTTTATACCTCTAAGGTTGAAATGTAATAAATCAATCGTTTTTTATTATTATTATTTTTGTCTCTCTGCAGGAGCTGGAGGTTGGTCACCTCTTATTTCAGACAGGTATCAGTGGCTTGAGGTTGACTTGGGTGAGCGGACTAAGATCACAGCTGTTGCCACACAGGGCCGTTATGGCAGCTCTGATTGGCTAACGTCTTACCTGCTGATGTTCAGTGACACGGGACACAACTGGAGGCAGTATAGACAGGAGGACAGTATTGGGGTGAGTCCATACAGCAATATGTACTCCCAAACAACAAACTGAAGACCTTAGAATTTTTTTTTAAGGTTTTAATCACCGAAAAGCAGTATAATTTAGGCTTATGTAGCAATACCACCTTAAAAACTGTAAAGCACTTATGCAGAAGCATCAGTACATAAAAACAATCATATTGATTGCAGCTAATTTTCCTGGACTACCACAGTCATATTTACATGTACAAATGATTTGGTGTTTAGTAGGTCTGATTTGCATGAATCAGTCAGTCCTGCAGAGATAATCACAGTCATCAGGAGCCCTTTGACTCTTCATTAATAATGGATGAACCAATGAAAGGGCTCTGCTGACTCTGCGGACCTGTTTCCAAAACACTTAAGCTGCTGTTGATGGACACGGAGTGAGACAAGGAGACTGATGCCATGCAATTCGATTTAAAGGCCATCTGAATGCTAAGATGATACAAATGACTTTTCAGACTTGGAACTGTACTCTAATAGTGTTCAAAGAAGATTCTTGACAGAACCTGGGTAGCTATTTGACCTTTCTTACAGTCTTCATGGCAAACCAAGTAAGCCAGCTGTTGGATCTAGCTTTATATTTTCCTCTTTAACTTGTGGCTACAAAGTTCAGAACAGTTTCCACACTGAGTGACTCTCTCCTAACTTCACTTAAACATAAACAGCTGTAATCTTTAGGATAAATAAAACCCATCTATAGCAATGGTACCTTTACGTAGATTGCACATCTTACTTTGAATGTCAAAAGCAGTCATCCCTGTCAGAAGAGCCGCTGAAGCACTGAGGCATTGCCTCCCAGCACTTCTCTTCAGTGTTTTCCCTTCACACAAGGGTCACGTTAGACTTGCACTCAGCCCACGGTGAAGATATGGATCAGTTTCATAGGGATACTCAGTAGTTTTTGAGTTTTTCTGATCTGTAAGAAAACAGCAATGAATCCTGTCAGCACAGTGAGCCCGTTGTAAATATGTCTCCAGTGGTTTTAATGTCAAATCCAGTGGTCTAGTAAACATGTAAAACATGGTGTATTGCCCCACTGTGAGCATGACCATTTATCCAGGGTGAAGCTACATTTGTTACAGTGCTGCAGAAAGGAGCGTTCGATTAGAAGTCGAGCCGTGGCAATTTGCTACCGTCAGAAGAATCCAGCTAATCTCAGCACAGAGGATCGTTTTTGAGAGAGAGCAGAGGACAGCCCTTCACAGCTTAAAAACATGTTGATCTGACGCTCTACATAAACTCTGCACAATCCCAGTCACATTTCAAAGGGTTTCTGAACTTTTGTGAATCAGGCAGCTAGGCTTAAAGAGCCTGTCAGAGGAGAAAGTTGATGGCAAAGCTGCTGGATCAACCACGGCGATATTTCTGCTGGGGTTCTGCTTTCAGCATACTAGGCTGAAGACCAGGGATGTATTTTTCATGCTACAAGAAAGGGAGACTTAGGGGAGGATGTTATAATTGTGTCATTGTTCCCAGAGACACACAGGGCAAGCAGGGTAAGTAACTCTACAAAGTAGGACAGCGGGTGCCCAAAAAGAGAGGCAAAGAGCACCCAAAACCAGAGGAAAGCACAAAAGACAAAGCATAAGATTTGACTTAGTATGGCTTAGTTTCTTTTTTTTTTTCTATCAAAATTATGACAATCGTCTTCCTTTGTCTGCTTTCTCGCTTGTGTTGGCTCTATGGTATAAATAAAATGACACCGGAATAAATGAGCTTTCAGCTGTCTTGAGCGCATGATAGGATGCACATTCATATAAACATGAAAACGTAATAATTTTTCACCTGACAGATGTTTACAGTTGCTAACCGTTTTAGCGCACCTGTCAATTTAAGTATTAATATGAATGCACAGTGCAAGACAGAAAACTGAGTGTTTGTGTGCAAGGACTCTGTCTGACTTTCAAAGCAAATGATAAGCTGCTCTTTCTGCAAAGCCATTTGCTGAGCCCAACGCTCGTCTGGTTCATCAGCTGAGAGGAAAACTATGTTCAGCTGCTTAGTCTACAAATAAAACTTGCCCATAACCCAGGCATCTAATACAGGGCCATCTGTACAGTACTGTCAGCTCACATATTGTTGGTGTGCTGTTTGTGTGTGTGTGTGTGTGTGTGTGTGTGTGTGTGTGTGTGTGTGTGTGTGTCCAACACTGAAACCAGTTTGTTCCTTTTAGCAGAATCAACAGCAGAAGCCTTTATTATAAAAACATTACAGTTACACCTCATTCTTATACATACAACTCTCCCATCTCACGATTATAGACAAAATAATGCATTAATTATGTATATAAGCTTGGGCAGCATGGTGGCACAGTGGTTAGGACTGCTGCCTCACAACAGGTTCGAATCCACCTTGGCCAGGGCCTTTCTGTGTGGAGTTTGCATGTTCTCCCTGTGTTTGTGGGGTTTCTCCAGGTACTGCGGTTTCCTCCCACAGTCCAAAGACAGGCAGTTAGTGGGGTTAGGTTAATTGGTGATTGTAAATTGGCATAGGTGTGCATGGTTGTGTGTTAGCCCTGCGACAAGGTGGCGACCTGAGCAGGGCATACCCCACCTTTTGCCCTATGACAGCTGAGATAGGCTCCTGCTAGATGGGATAGATGTAAAGAAGCAAAGCAGGCCATTCATCAGGCACCCAGCCTGATATAAGAAGTGAACAATTTTTGGTTCAGATTTTTAAAGACAGAATGTTTTTATTCCAAAGCAACAATACAGCAAAATATCTTTTTTTTTCTGTTGGTTCACTTCCTCAGTTTTGTCTGAAAAATCCCATGATCGTCTGAAAGATTGAAATTAGATTTTGTACAGACATTTGTGGTTATGCAAATGATGAACTGTCAGGGAAATTTTGATGACAAGTGTCATCACTGCAGAAAGAATACTTCAGGGGACTCAGATGTAAGTTCCAGAAACATTTATTGGACTTTGGTACCAAGAAAAACAAGATAACACATTTTTTACACATTATATTATCACTCCAATTCTAAGGGCTCTCTTCCACAGTGGACATTTTTGTACTTAAGACAGACAGTCCATGGCCTTGAGGTTAGGATTCATACTGTGTGACTGATTTGTGTACTCATTGCTGTCTGTACCCATTAAAACTTACAGCCAAAAACATATCTAAAAAAAAATAAAAAACTTAGTGCACTACCATCAGTCTCAGAGAGAAGTTCTGTAATGATGGTAGATATTATGCCATTTGTCACTGTAAGCATGTTAGCATGCTGATGTTAGCCTTTTGCTCGTAGTCATAATTGTGTCAGCAAAGCTGACTGTAGGCTCTTAGTCTTCTTAAAATGACTGATATACACTGTATTTGCACAGCTGCATTACTACATGCTAATGTCGTTTGGTGATGCATGCAGATATACTCAGAGATGCATTGCAAAAACCAAAGTAGTCACTCAGTGGTCTGTATAACAAAGTATAGCCATCCAAAATCCAAAATGTTTTTAGTTTACAGCAGGACCCAAACACAGGAAGATAGTCCCTGTGGCCGAGCCAGCAGCAAAAGTACAGAGTCTACAATTCAAAAAACAAACCTTCAGTAAAGCTTGGAAAAGCAAAATGGACTGATTCCTATATAGTTCTTTTCTACTCTATATCAGCACACCAAGCACTTAATACAGTTGGCCTCATTCACCCACTCATATACAGTACACATTCATACAAGCACTTTCTGCATCCAAGTGCTTTCTCTCTAATATTCACACACTCCGCAAATACATTGGGAACAACTCAGACTTCAGTATCTTGCCCAATGATACTTTGGCATGCAGACTGGATCAGCCAGGGATCGAAACACCAACCTTCTGATTAATAGATGACCTGTTCTACCTCCCGAGCCAAAAGCATGCAATAAAAGACTTGGAAACACAGTAAAACACAGACGTGCCTAACTCAAATTTGAAAGGAAAACGTCAGACATTTGGGAAGTGCCACAAAGACATATAGATATAGTTGTGGTCAGTAGTTTCAGAAGTTTGCATATACGGATCATAGGTGTGAATGTCATGGTAATTTTGGGCTTTTAATAATTTCTTTTCTTTGAATGGTTTCCAGAGTGGAATGATTGTACAGCATACATCTTTAATGATTTTATAACCAAAGTAGTCACTCAGTGGTCTGTATAACAAAGTAAAACCTGTTTGGAGGAGTTTGGCTTACAAATGTAAGAACACTGTACCAGCTGTCAAGCATGGTGGTGGTGGCATCATGCTCTGTGGTTGTTCTGCTGCCAGTGGCACTGGTACATTTCACGAAGTGGATGAAATAATGTTGATGGAAAACTACCTCCAATTTCTTCAACTTCCAATCAACAGCTACTGTATATGCTTGAAACTTGGACACAGTTGGGTGTTCCAACAGGTCAATGATCCCACATAAACATCAAAACTGGTTTTGGAATGGATAAGGCAGGCTAACATTAAGCTTCTGGAATGGCCTTCCCAAAGCCCTGACCACGACTGTATTGAAAATTTGTGGACTACACTTAAAGGCTGGGTCTGTGCCAGGAAACCAACTAATATAAATTAACTCTATCAATTAAGCCAAGAGCAGTCAAATATCCATCCAAAAGCATGTTGATGGCTACCAAAACCATCCGGTCAAAGGGCAACTTTCTAATGGACATTTAACCAAATATTAGTGGGTGTGTATGTATTTATTTGAGCCTATAGATAGACTTTTGACCCTGTGTGGATTAGAGAAAATCCAAAATAAATTTAAACTTGTGCACCCAGTTCTTGCTTTTATACATCTTTAAGACTTTGAGCATCATTCCACCCTGGAAAAATCACCGTTCAAATATATCATTAAAAGCCCGAGATTACCCTGGCATTCATGCCCATAATGAGTGTATGAAAACTTGTGACCACAACTTTCTGACTGTCATCAGAGTCTGATAGAGGAGTAAACAGAAACCACATGGGTCAATCAATCTGTATATTGAAAACTAAATGACAGCTTTTTCATGTAAGGAGAGTGCAGTACATGTTCTCTTGTTTGCTTTTTTAGTCTTTTCCAGGTAACAGTAATGCAGACAGTGTGGTTCAGTACAAGCTGCAGCAGCCGGCGATTGCCCGCTTCTTCCGCCTCTTTCCTCTGGACTGGAATCCGAACGGGCGGATTGGACTCCGACTGGAGACCTATGGATGCCCTTACAGTAAGTCTCATCTTCTTTGCTGGACCAACTGAACCCTATACGGATCTGTATCTGTATCACCATGGCAGCTCAGGCTTCACACGTAATTGACTCATTGACTCATCTCAGGGCCTAATAAAAATAATAATCAAATGCTCCCAAAAATGCATTTTATGGAAATTATTTTAGTTTTTTAAGTTTTTGTCCATTAAAAAAAACAGTGGCATTAATAAGATACAGGCCTACACAAGGGTTAAAATCCCCAAAATATGTGCAATATTTGATATATATATTTCAGGCTGAAGTAGTTCTAAGAGCCTGGATCATTTAAAGTGGAAAAAATATTACTTTATGATATTTTTACAGCAGTTTTTGGGAAGGGGACACTTTTTCTCCGAAAGATCAAGAAGTTTTTTAACGGATCACCTAAGGGTTAAGAGTGAACGACACAGGTCCAAAGTATTTAACTCACATCACTGAGTAAGTAATATGAGAAATTGTACAAAGCAGAAATATTAAACTAATGTGATAAAAAGAATTGTAATTGGGAACATTCACAAAACAGTAGCAGAGCCACTAAGCATTATTAGATTACTGATATATTAAAAGCCATTTATTCATGTATAAAAGCTACCTTTAATCAGATTCCAGGACTATAAGTTTATCACAGTTATTAAAAGAAAATTAACTTAAAGTAATATAGATAAATTGGCTGCATGTAATCTCACAGTGGAATGATTAGAGGCTGAAGAGTTTTTGATAGCAATAAAATGCCAAGCTCTTAAATAAACAATTTTATAACCTCTAATTAAAGAGAAAAATTAACATTTTTGTAATGTATCTTGAATAGTTTGTTTTCAGAAAAAAAAGTATTTGAATCAATTTTTTTTTCACCATTTCTCCTAAATATGTGTTCTGTATAAACTACAGTAATGAGTCCTCTGAGTACTTTAAATTTTCTTGTTTCACGCTTCATTATTTAAAGTATGTTGTGTTCCTGGTTTATTCTGTTTTCATAACCAAGATGTTAACACATCACTTATCACCCCCTTTTGATTCTGTTATATTTTGTTTTGTGTTTGTTTTGTTTTTTTGTTCTTTTTACACCATGAAGCCTAAAGCCTGCCAGCTATTATCTCCCTCTCTCACATCTTTAATTTTCACCTCTGTAACCAACCCCGACAACCATCCGTTTCACACGTTTCCCACATAGACCAAAAAAACATACTGTGATAGCAATTTTATTGGGCTTTTTCATTTTGTACATTCACAGATTCACAGAATTAATTAAAGTGAAAGGAAGCCCGTACCACACAACTTAGTTTTCAGTCACGCGTGTAAGTCGTGCACCTTATCCTTTCAAAACATCCTTACTCCTACTCAATAAATGTGAAGTATGTCGCAGTTTCTTTATTGCATTCATTCATTCACTGTTTGCATTACAAAATGAAAATGTCACTTCTGCTTTCACAGCTTAACTACTTTCGCCATACTGTCAGTGAAAAGTGTTGAATATAAAAAGCTGTTTTATCAAGCAGCGTCAGTCAGTATGAAGGCTTCTGCCTTTTTCAGGCTGAGAATTATTGCTCGTTAAAGGTGTTTTAAAAAACCGGATATTTTGTTCTGATCAAGTCCAGGTACATGATTATATCTTGATGTGACTGCGTCCCTCCTTTACAGCACAGTGTAACATAATAACTTCTGAACATAAAGTCCTGAGCGCTCTACTGATGTTCGGTTTCGTTTTCAGCCTCTGATGTGGTCAGTTTTGATGGCGGCAGCAGCGGTCTGGTGTACTGGTTGACTTCTGGGCTTAGGCGGACATTCAGAGATGTTATCACTCTGAAGTTTAAAGCCCTGAGGAATTCTGGGACACTGCTGCAGGCAAACGGACAGGAAGGACTCGGCCTGAATCTGGAATTAGAGAGAGGAAAGCTACTGCTGCTGCTGCTGAGACGAGGTAAAACTCACTGATCTGTTGATTGACATTGAAGAAGCATTTACATCTGTTAATAATATACTGGTGTACAGAAGAGAATTAAGTACAAACACAATATCCATCAGCAAAACAGATGGTGGCATGCGAATAATACTCTAGGTTCTTTAAAATATGAAGCATGTTGAGATGAGTCACTAACTGGAGCTACATGAATAGAATTGAATAGTATCAAACCCACAAAGACCTTTATTATATGAGACGTTTAGTGGCTTATATTGTTGGATTTATGTCTCACTTTTATATTTCTTTAAATTTTAAAAGAGAAGTGCTTTTATTTGAGGAAGCTCATTGGCCTTGTTTTCTTTAGACAACAATCTGTTTAAACAATTTAATAAGAAAAGGAGTCTTATTAGTTGTATGTAAGTCACTTGTTTGTGTTGGTATAGAACATCTGTTTAAAGGTCAAGGACAATATTCAAAACCACTAAAATAGCTTTAGATTGGCTTTTGGTGGGCGAGATCAATTACATGTATGCTGCCACCTGATTGGTTTAAATCTTGGCTCCAAATTCTGCTTTTGGATCTCTGTCTAGTTGCAGTCGTGATGGATGGCACCTGTTCAGTGTAGCATGTGTTAGGGCTGGACTTCCTGAAGACTTGATACATAGCAGGTGTGTGTGTGTGTGTGTGTGTGTGCATGTGTGTAAATGGGGTTAAACCAGAGGTTGTCTGGCTGCTATGCTGAATCATCACCATATGGCACACCTCTCCTCAGGAAGCCCATCTGGTTGCTAAAATACTTCATCTCTCTCTTGCTCCATTTCACGAACTTCAGAACATCTTTTCCTCTTTGATTAGCAGCTAAATACACCACTGTGTTCATCTGCTTGTTCTTAAATATTGCAGGAAATTAAATGAAGAGCTGACAGTAATTTTAAAGCCTTGTATTCAAGTTCAGGTTCAAGTTTATTTGCCACATACACAATAAATATACGAGTAAAATGCACGGTGAAATGCTTATGTACCAAACTGTCTGTACAGGTGAACAAGAAGACACACATAGAAGACATAAATAGAGAACAAGTCCAATCAACTTTTTAAAATAATAACTAGTTAACATAATTAACTAGTAGCTGAACTGTACAGGGATGATTTATTGAGTAACTGAGTAGTGGGTAGGTAAGGGTAAGGCTGCAGTCTCCTTTAGCAGTCTGGTGGCTTGAGGGTAACCCTAACCCCCTCCTCCACAGCGTGTCTTCTGTCCTGCCTCTCTCCCCTCCCCCCCAACTGGTCACAGCAGATGGCTGCCCCTCCCTGAGCCTGGTTCTGCCGGAGGTTTCGTCCTGTTAAGGGGGAGTTTTTCCTTCCCACTGTCGCCAAGTGCTTGCTCATAGGGGGTAAACTGATTGTTGGGGTTTTTCTATGTGTTATTGCAAGGTCTTTACCTTACAATATAAAATGCCTTGAGGTGAGTGTTGTTGTGATTTGGTGCTGTATAAATGAAATTGAATTGAATTGGCTCAACTCGAATCCCAGTAGTGAGATTTGTCATTTTCTGAGATCAGGTCCACTACTGTTGTATCATAATCATACACGACTATGATGTTGGACTCAGCTACACAGTAATGGGTGTTATGGTTGTTTTCTGAACTGAGCTGTGGATTCAAGTGATAAAAAGATTGCACCGATTGATTAACGGTGGGGGGGTTTTTTGTCAGTAAGCAGCACTCTAAATTGTTATGGGATTTCAGGTTCAAGTCTGCACTCTGGAATTTAGAGGCACCACAGAAAACTTAGGTTTAACTGTCGGGAATTGATGAATAATGTTCGCTTCATTGCCGGCTCCGGAATCTTGGGAGGACATTCACATGCCTTGAGCTATACACATTGAAATCAGGACAGCTGGAGGCACCTTTAATCAGTCATTCACACCAAAATTTATGAAACACCCAGGTGTGGACTTTGTAGACTATAAACAACTGCTAATTGTCAGTAATCACTGATGTATGATGGGTGTTCATGGTGAAAGTAATTCTTTTCATGCCATGTTAAACATACTCAAACAGCAGCTTCACTGTAACTTCAAAAGCTTTATCAGCTTAATAACTCAGCAACTGTATCATCTTCAAGAAGACAAAAAAGAAGCCTTTCATCACAGCTCAGTGGAAATCAAAGCCGTCCACTGAAATGACAGAGTTAGTAAAGGGTTCTAGAAACATTAAGCATGGTATCTTTTCTTTCTTCTGCCAATTTCTAAATATTTTGTCCCCTGTTTTGATTATTGTTTATCTCCCTAGATCTCCTGCTCCTTATGTTTTTTATATCACATTTGCCTCCAAAACTGTCATCTTTGTGTTTCATGCATTCTGTTTTTCTCTTGCAACAATACTTTGCATATAATATACACTGTTTTTCTTGGCTGAATGCCTTTCATCTTTCTGGCTGATTATTTCAGTCTCTCCCATCCTTTATCTTTTGTTTTTTTTCTTCCTTGTCCTTGCCCCCTTTAACAATACATACTGTTAGGTTACATATTGTGTAATTTAGTTCATCTGCTGCCTGCATTGACCCTGAACTCATACATGGTCTGCTTTGGTGAACTATCCCCAACACAACCATGTCTGATCCTCCAGTTTCATTTATGAGGCAAGACTAAGTAAGAACCAGCGCAGGAAACAGCAACACTGTTCTGGAAACAAAGACAAAATGTTATAACAGTCATATGAGACTGAATTTAATATGAAAGCAGTTACTGTAATCAGTGTGCTGTGCAGTGTATTATGTATTATATATGATATTTGATAAAAAGTGATAAAATGTAACTAATGCATAAAATTTGTTTTTCCATTATATTTTATTTTGTTTTGGGCCACAATTTTGTCAGTTGTGTTCTTGTATTTTAACTTTACATACATTTAATCTAAATACTTTAATTATCATAAATATTTGGTCATCTTTACTTAACAATAATTAAAGCCTCCCTCCTCTCTTTTACATATATATATATATATATATATTTTTTTTTAATTTTATGACCAGCACCTGTGTGTGTGTACACATATGCATGTTTATATTTTTAAATCACCATGCTGGGATACTTGTTTACCCCTTTAATACAAAAGGATCAATTTACAGAACCTCCAGCAGCTGACACTAAAATATATCTGGACCATTTGTACTCTGTAAAAACTGACCAAAAGTCATCTCACCTTACTTTTAAAACCATGAGAGACTCTTAAAACCTTACCGGAGTGCCAAAATATTTGGTATTCCAGAGTTTGCAAACTATGTTTGTAGCTCAGTGCAACAACAGCTACATCTGCATCCTCCTGCATAATGAGGTACAGTCAACAGCACATCATGCAATGTTAGCTTGCACCAAGTGTGCAGTAAATACTGTGAAAAAGAGGTAAACACATCCTGTCTGACCCTCTTCGGCATTAATAAAATATGCTGTAGTCAATGTAGTTGTTTTAGTTATTTATCCACAGATTTTGGTGTCTTGTTCAGCACCACAGTCTGATTCCATCGGCGTCCTGTAGATATCCTACACATTAAACCTTACTGTGCATATTGAAGTTGGAAAAAAAAAATTTTTTTTTTGAGTCCATGACCTTTCCTCTGTGCCACCATCACTCTAACCTTTGAATTTTTTATATCTGGTGACCTGGTCTTTGTTAATATTTGCTGTGTGCATTCTTGCTTCCATCAGGAAGTAACCTATTGATTTTTGATGACCCCGGCATCACAATTTAAATGAAAATGTAGCTCAAGGACTCACGAACATAGAACAACATTTTCACTTTCAATTCTGTACCATCATTTTTCTTATTTTGTTCAAAAATTCAACCCACTCCAAGTCATCATCTACATGTGTACTCTTTTTGCTGCTTAGAAAAAAAACAATTTGATTAATTTTTTTCTCCCTGATGAGCTCTGTACTGCTTTAAAAACAAGAGGGGGGGGTAGCAGAGGGGGTTGCGGAGGAAAGTGGAGACAAACCAACAAATAACAGGAAAGCGAGCGGAGCTGTATTTATTAATATCACTTCATTTTCTCTATGTTTGCCCTCTCATCTTTCATATTGACTCCAGTTTTCTCTTCAGTTATTCAAGCCTCAATCAAATCATCTATCACACTCTATCATAAGGTCCTCTTCTT
This sequence comes from Pterophyllum scalare, assembly GCA_024447675.2. NCBI lineage: Eukaryota > Metazoa > Chordata > Actinopteri > Cichliformes > Cichlidae > Pterophyllum > Pterophyllum scalare. Next base: position 15,457 of record JAMQGT020014027.1, read on the forward strand.
CTCTACCCAGCTGCTCACAACATAATAAAGGCTGCATTAATCAATGCCTACAAAGAAGCCCTATTTGTCTTTAAGTCATGCCATCCTTCCTCTCGTATTGATTATGCTGTCTCTTTGAATTTGTCCAGTCTGTAATTAAAAAAAAGACTCATTCCAATAGTTGTGTTAACAGGACAGACAAAACATCAGAGCTTTTCCTTCTCTCAATGAAGTTGTTTTTCTGCTGCAGTAAAATAGCAAAGACGCGTTTGTCCGTCATTTCCCAAACTTTGTGAAGTCGGAATTGTCTCTCTGTAAAGGGTTTCTCATTCATTTTTAATGACCAACTGTATTCAGCTCGTTCTAGGGCTTCTTCTCTCAGCAGAAGCACCAAGTTTCTCTCCCAGTTCCTTGGGGGATGCACAAATCTATCCACTAATTAAGACCTGGTGGTGCTCATCTATGATTAATGATTTCTCAGCATGTTTCCTCTGCACTTTTTCAGATTAGGCATTATTGTGTATTTGGTATTAGATGCTAGTATGCAGATATATTCAGTAGTCCTCATCGAGAACAGAGAGGTCGAACCTCTCAGTGGGGTGCTGAGAAAATTAAAATATTCATCATGTTAAAGAAGTCTTTACTGGGCACAGGGTCAAATCAGTGGACTTCCTCGTGCTGCTAACTGCTGTTTTTTGTTTTCTGTGGCCCCTTTTACAGACAGGACTTCATCCACTGATCCCCAGCGACTCGTTTCCCTCGGCAGCCTGTTAGATGATCAACATTGGCACCATGTAACAGTGGAGCGGCGCAGCTCTCACCTCAACCTCACTGTTGACAAACACACAGAGAGGGTTCAGATCCCTTCAGAGTTCAGCCACTGGGGCATTGAACAGGTTTGCTGAAGCACAGAAAAGGTTAAATTACACCTTCGGTGCAACCAAATTAACAGAAGACAAAGTCCGCAGTTGGAGGTATTGTGTTTCAATCTTTCAGTGTGACATAATCTCCTGTGTATTTGTGTGTTTCGCTGTTTTCATACAGCTGAGTTTGGGGGCAGTTCAGGGTGAAGTCTCTCAGAGACCAGTAACCTCCAAGAGGAACTTCCACGGCTGCCTGGAAAACCTGCTGTACAATGGCCACAACCTGATAGAACTAGCTAAAAACAAAGACCAACAAGTTCTTGTTTTGGTAAGTTAATTTAACAAAACACAGATTTGCTTTTTAAATTTTTTTTTTGGGCTTTTTCACTTTTATTAGATACACAGTGAGGGGAGGCACACACAGCAGGGGGTCCTGGGTAAGAACTGAACCAAGGCTGCTGTGTTTAACCCTGTAGCACATGATTTACCTGTGAGCTGAACCAACACACTGCAACACATCCATCCTCTTCCGCTTATCCTGTTCAGGGTCGCGGGGGCGCTGGAGCCTATCCCAGCTGTCATAGGGCGAAAGGCAGGGTACACCCTGCACAGGTCGCCATCCTGTCGCAGGGCCTATATGCATTATGTAAATTGAGGTAATATCCTATAAACTATGAACCCAAAATACCTGTAGGCTACAGAAACAGAAGTTAGAATGTTTTCTTACTGTCTGTTACTAGCTGTATTAAATGTATCTAACATATACTGCAACTATGTACTGTAGGCATTCAAAACAGTATAATAACAGAATATTCATTGAATAGATATGCTCAGCTTATTTTCTGGTAAGTAATCAAATTAACTAAGTAACTGGGGAAAAAAATTATTTTCCCGTTTTCAAATAATTTTCTTCATTCATCGACACTGTTTATGTAGTTTAACTTTTTACAAATGTTTTCATCACCACTTTAAAAAATGCTTCAGTGATTTCAGTAGATAAGACCAGCAGCTAGATTCTTTATTCCAGGACATTCAGTCTGTTGCTGATCCAAGGTCAGTTTAGTTCAAAGCTTGTCCCAAAACATCTGCACATCAGGTTAACAGCTGAGCAGCAAAGCTCTCAGACCATCATTCTTTTTGTTGCCTCTGCCATCTTTTAATGGTGTAATGAGGAAATAACCTGGACACATTGGGTCAGTGAATTCTTTATACATGTTAAATAATCTCTATTGCATTGCAGTTTAAATTTAGACACACTGTAGTACCGTATGTCTATGGATACACAGAAACCTTGTTTTATCTGATACAATACAAAGTTTATTGTTTTTAACATCCATCTATTTTCAAACCCAGGCCCTTCTTGCTGTGAGGAAATGTGGGTAATTGGAGAGCAAATCTTCTGCCAATGGAAGAGCTTTTAAGAAAGGGATTCAGATCTGCATCAAAATTTTATGGATTATTTCTTTGCCCTCCATTTAATCACCAAATGTAATGAAACTCAGCCTGGTCGTCAGGCTGACAGGAAGGTAAAAAAAAAAGGGAAAAAGATTAAACAAACAAACAAAAAAAACGCATGCAGTTTGGCTTTTCCCCAAAACAAAGAATAGGTTTTTACAATAAGCCCAGGGTACTGTTACATTCCCCTAAAGTGTCTAGGGGGGTTGGGGAAGTAACAAAAAGTGATCGGGTTGACAGAAGGAGACATGACAGCAAAACTGGTAAAATAAAGGATTTTTATTAAAGGTTGTAACAAAAAGAGACGGACAAGCCGCTATCACCTTTAAACAAAGGAAAAACAAAACACAGGAATTACTTAACGTAAACCTAAGCTAAGAGGCATGCACACAAGAACAAAAGGACCACCCTCCTCTCCACTGAGCAGGAGTAAGATGCGGCAGCAACACAGTTCCCAAGCTGTGACACAAAGACAGTCTCTGGCAATCACTGGGCTGATCTCTCCTCTCTCTGGCCTTAAGTACCCCAGCTTGATTGCTGAGTTGGGTCAGCTGTTCCAAAAGGGGTGGCACCCAAGGCTGGAGAGAGCAAGCCACACCCAGCAGGTCAGGAAGCCACAGCAGGCCCGGCTAGGGCCGTAACAGTACAGTAGGGTTCAAAAGGTAAAAGCAAAAGATGCATCATGTCGTAAATCAGGAAAAGGTGCTGAATTGGGGAAAAACTATAATGAGAGAAAAGGAAATTGAAAAAAACATTGTCCCCCCACAAAAAAATATGGAATTTCAGTCTTTTGCTTCACACTGATTTTACACAGGTACTACACTGCAGTCTGGAGTCTGCAAAATTAGGCTGCATATAATGGTCCTTTAAGGTACTGAGGTGTTTGTGTATCTATACATCAGGTAGAGGACAGCAGGTTTGTGGGGGTTTTTTTTGGGGGGGGGATTTGTATTCCTTTATTCTGAGCAAAATAGAAAACATCAAAGTAAGAATATTACATCCTTCAAGTCTACCAACCAGGAGGGCCTCAAACTGGTGACTTACTGTTCGAGGCAGTGTGCACCATAGCCACGTAAGCTACAGCTACAGCTCCTTTGCTCAGCAGCATTGGCTTGTGCATGAGTTCACACCACCAGGTTGCTTCTGCCAGTAGATTATTTTTATTATATCCTGATATGTAAAACCTCAGAATTTAAAGAACGTGTACTTTCTTTTTATCATAACTGTATGTGTCAGTTATTCTTAAAGTTGTGAGTTTTGTAAGCTCAGTTAGTTTCTGGTTGATCTGTATGCTTGTGCTGCTTCCAGAAGACCTACTGGGCTGGTTAATGAAGCCAAGACAAAGCAGTGTAGTGTGGTTAGATTCATTTATGCCTCCTCATTGTGGGAATTATGGCCTTCAGATGTTTCTGCAGTTGCAGTGAGTGGATCAAGCTCATCCGAGAGATGTGAAGCACTTCTGGCAGGAAGAAAAACATGTTCTCTCATTACAGTAAAGGTCCAGACAGCGGCAGGAAACATGAATTCTTAGTAAATAGGTTCAAAGATTTACATGCATGGCTGGAGATCTGATAGGGGCTGTTTTTGAGTGTGCTGCAGCCTTTAAGGTACTCGCTACAAAACTGTGGTCTAATCTACTACAGACACTAAATGGGTCTTCTTACAGCTCTTTGAGGAGGCAATAATAGGAAGAAAATGTGTGTGCGAAGGAGGAATGGTGTGCTGATGCTGGAGTCTTAAGGCTTTTGAGGGTTTTTAAGGTAACTTTTTAGTTTGTGTTGTGCAGCAGCAAAGCCCACTCAAACATGAATAATTGTACATCACTTTAACTGCACCACAAAGGGCTTTTAGGTGTCATCTGTGTTTCCAGAGCACTGTAAAGATAGCAGACTGAAATTCCCAGCAGAGAGTCGGGACTGTAATAAATTACTGCCACAGCTTTAGCAGTGAACCCGGCGTCATTACCACTACTCAAAACAATGGACTGTAACAGAGATGTCAGATATTGCAGTACTGGCCATGCTGTATGCTCTCTTCATTTTATTTCCATTCTTTATCTCTTTTACCTCCACGCTAGGTGACTTTGGTGTTTTAGAGTTTGCCTTTCTAATCTTATCCTAAGCTCTGCTGTTATCATTATGGTAATACCAACGTCCTCTTTAAGGAGACTTGCTGATGAGATCACTGAGACATGAGGTCAGATCAACACACCTTCTGCAGCTGATTAATATTCATGTTTTATGTTGTTTTATCTCTCTAGTAACCTTTTTTTTTTCTGTCTCACCTCCTCTCCCTCTCCACACTGCACGTTTCTCTCTCAGGGCAATGTCACCTTCTCATGTGCTGAGCCAGTTTCTGTTGCGGTGACGTTCACTGGGCCCGAGAGCTTCCTCCAGCTACCTAGGACTTTAACGTCTTCGTCAGGGGGCGTATCTGTAGGGTTCCAATTCAGGACATGGAACAAGGAGGGGCTTCTGCTTACGTTTGACCTTCCTCAGCAAGGGGGCGTGGCCTGGTTGTACCTGAGTGAGGCCAGACTCCAACTACAGATCCATAAAGGTGGCAGAGCGCTGCTGGAGCTCAGTACAGGTCAGTCTAAAGCCAAACCCTTAAACCGTAAACCATGT
>JAMQGT020014029.1:0-20965 GCA_024447675.2 Pterophyllum scalare
TGTGGGGTCTTTTGTGACCTCTTGGATGAGTCGTCGCTGCGCTCTTGGGGTAATTTTGGGCGGCGGCCACTCCTGGGAAGGTTCACCACTGTTCCATGTCTTCGCCATTTGTGGATAATGGCTCTCACTGTGGTTCGCTGGATTCCCAAAGCTTTGGAAATGGCTTTATAACCCTTTCCAGACTGATATATCTCAATTACTTTCTTTCTCAATTGTTCCTGAATTTCTTTGGATCTCGGCATGATGTGTAGCTTTTAAGGATCTTCTGGTGGACCTTACTGTGTCAGGCAGCTCCTATTTAAGTGATGTCTTGATTGAGAACAGGTGTGGCAATAATCAGGCCTGGGTGTGGCTAGAGAAATTGAACTCAGGTGTGAAAAACCACAGTTATAGTATGTTTTAACAAGGGGGGCAATCACTTTTTCACACAGGGCCATGATGGTTTGGATTTTTTTTCACCTTTAATAATAAACACCTTCATTTACAAATTGCATTTTGTGTTTACTTGTGTTGTCCTTGACTATTGTTTAAATTGGTTTGATGTTCCGAAACACTTAAGTGTGACAAACATGAAAAAAACAGGAAATGAGGAAAGGGGCAAACACTTTTTCACACCACTGTAAATGTGTACGTTTTGTGTGTTGGTGTATTGTGTGGTGGGAGGCTGGAGTGAATGAAACAACCTGTGTAGACTTTTACAGAAGGGCAGAATCACTGACACCATCTACCACCACCACCACCGCCATCCACCACCAAATGATCTTTCACTGTTTAACACACTGTTGCCACCTTCCTGTTTTTGTGCTGCTCGCATCTACTGTGCATCTTGCTGCACTCAGCGTCTGCACCTTTCAGCACTCTTTGATGGATGGAGAAATACAATTAATGTTATTATTTTGTATGAAACTATACTTTGGAAAAATTAAATTTGGAGGAAAAATATCTAAACATTAATGATCACCAAAATATTTACCATTAGTTCACAATAAATCTGGGCTTTAAAGGTAGAAACACCAGACTATGAAAGTAAATCTGCATTATTTAACTTAAAGTATCAAAGTCAAAAGCACTTATTCTGCAGAAAACATTTCTAATGCCAGCGTGTTACTGTTACATGTATTACTATCACCTCTCACTAAGGTTGAGATCATTTTAAGTAGTTTATGTTCTGTTGGGTAGGTTAAGCTACAGTAATGCATCATTTCCTCTAAAATCTTGTGTTTATTGTGTAGCTTTCCTATGAGAACCACATATCTCTAAAATCAAGCTTTCCATGAGCTCAGAAAAGCAGTCTTTGTAAATTAAATTAATAAAGCCCAATAATAGAACAGCAAAAAAAAAAAAAAGGCCTGAGGAGTGTGTGACATGGTTAACTGTCAATATTTATACAGGGATAAAAAAATATTAATGAAAAGTCAAGGTGATTAAATTTGGCTCAACTGGCCAACAAAGTGATTTCCTATATGTGCTAATCTGGAAATGCCTGGTGGAGCCTGCACATGTTGAACTTGGCTGTTTTGTCAATTCCAGCATGGCAGCACTTGATGTCCCCTCTTCATCATGTGAATCCTAGCTAAAGTGCTGGGTTATGTAAGAACTGCTCCACACTCCTCACATCACATATGATTATCCAAAATGATTAGGAAGAGACAAGTCTTTTTACTGATCTGTGCAGTGTTCAATACTTTTGACCATGTTATTTTATTACAGCATGTAGGGCCTGCCATAGGTATTAAAGGTACTGCGCTGCAGTGGTTTGAATCATATCTATTTAAAGGACTACAATTTGTTCATGTCAATGGGGAGTCATCTTCACACTAAAATTAATTATGGAGCACTGGACAAAAAGGGCCTATATCCGGAAAGATCCGGAATGCTCCAACTTTATGGATCTGCCACATATCCCTAATGTTTCCAGAGAGAATATGGGAAGATCTGATCTGTCACAGATGTTTAAATGGATATTACTTGGATATGTAATGGACGTTCATTCAGAGTTCGGATTTTTCAGGGTCCAATCTTGTCTGTTTATGGAAAAATCTCCAAAACGGATCCATCAAAGATCCGGTGCCTATTCGTTGGGATATTGTCTATATCTGTGACGGATACAGAGGTATCATATCTCGGATAGTACCGTATTTTAGGACTTTTATCCCAGTGGAGTTCCACAGGGTTTTGTGCTGGGACCAATTCTATTTACATTATACATGTTTCCCTTAGGCAGTATTATTAGAAGCATTGCATACATTTTCATTGTTATGCAGATGATACCCAGCTTTATCTGTCCTTGAAAGCATCAATTAGTTAAACTGCAGGAACAGGAGGAGATATAAAGACTTGGATGACTTCTAATTTCCTGCTTCTAAATTCAGATCCGTGTGTGTGTGTGTGTGTCGGGGGGGGGGGGTGTCCCATGATGCACTGAGTATTTCTTTTTCACTCACCCTAATCATGAGTTATTATTATTAGCACTATATAAATAAAACTGAATTGAACTTGAATTGAATTGTTTTGCTTCTACTGACGTTCATTCCTCTTCTCTCCAGAGCATACCTCGAGATCTCCAGATTTTCTTCCACCTGCTACCTTCACTGACCACTGATCACAATGTAGTCTGCAAACATCATAGTCTTCCATCTGTCAGCCTGTCCATCACCATTGCATACAAGAAGGGGCTCAGAGCTGATCCCTGGAGTAATCCCACCCTCACCTTGAACCCATCTGTTACTCCTAGCACATACTTCACCACTGTCTCACTGTCCTCATACATGTCCTACACCACCCTCACAGTACCACACTTTTGCACTCTATCATCTGCTTTCTCTAGAACCACAATAACACAGTGAAGTTCCTTCTGACCTTCTCTATACTTCTCCATGAACATTCTCAAAGCAAACATCACATCTGTAGTGCTCCTTCTCAGTATGAAACCATACTACTCTTCTTAAACTAACTTCAACAACTTTTTCCCATATCTTTATAGTATGGCTCATCAACTTTATCCCTCTGTAGTTACTACAGCTCTGCACCTTAACATTGTTCTTGAAAATTGGTACCAGTACACATCTTCTCCAGTCTGCAGGCATCCTCTCACTCTCGAAGACCGTGTTAGACAGTCTGGTTTAAAAAGTCCACTGCCCTCTCTCTTAGACATCTTCATACATCCACAGGGATGTCATCTGGACCAACTGTCTTTCCACTCTCATCGTCTTCAGAGCTGCCCTCATTTTCTCCTTATTAATCCTCTGCACTTTGTGATTTACTAACCTTCCTCCATTCACCGTCTTCTCTCTCATTTTCTGCATTCATCAGCTCCTCAAAGAACTCCTTCCGTCTTCTCAACACTCTCTCGTCACTTATTAGTACATTTCTCCCTCTATCCTCAATCACTCTAAACTGCTGCTCATCCTTTCAAGCTTGATGTCTCTGCCTAGTCAATCAGTAGAAGTCCTTTTCTCCTTTCTTAGAATCCAGCCTCACATACAACTCATTTTCTGCCTTTTCCTTTGCCATCTCTTCCATTGCCATACACCTAGCATCCCAGTACTCCTGTCTAATTTATTCATCTCTCTGACTATTTCACTCAAATTTTCTGTTTTCTTTTCTGTATTATTCTTCCTGTGTCATCTCTTAATGCTGTTATTTATTTAAAAAATAAATAAATGTTTTCTGAATCTTTTTGCATATTTCAAATGTATAATTTCAGTAAGGGCTTATTTGATTTGAACTCCAGAGGCAAATAAAATCCAACCCCTCTCCAGGAGACTGGTTCCAGAACCTGAGCTGCACACTGAAGTGAGCCTATGTATAGCTATCATCTCTCAGCTTCACACACTACCTCAGGCTTCTTTCCTACTGGATAGGTGACATTTCTTGGCCCTTCAGCCAGTTTCAGCAACTGGGGATCAGGCTGTCAAGGGCAGAGCCCTTGACAGCCTGATCCACATTGCAGCTTACCCCTAAATGACTACAGACAATAGATAATAGGCTCACAGAAGAATTGGACCATATAGGGATTTTAGTTTTTTGAGGCAACTGTTGTCAATTGAATTGAACTGAACTGAACTGAAAGGAACCTGGACAGGCCTGGCATGGGCCCAGCCACGAGCCCCTCCAACAGGCCTGGCTTCAGGATGAGGTCCTGGTTCTTAATGTTCACGGTTCAGCTGTGGAATTAACAGGCTGCTGCTGAAAATTCAAAACATATCAACAGGTTGTAGCATGAAATGGAACTGCAGGTATATTTGACACTGACATAGTCGCTGCCACTTTATCAGTTTTGCTGATCATTTTCATGAAACTTTGGATGGTGTGTTGCTAAATTACAGGTTAGAATTATCGCCTGTCCTTTCATAAATGATGACCCAATGTATACTATGCTAAAGGAGGTAACAATGGAAGTGCTGAAGCACCAGTACAGACAGAATTTGAACAATTCTTAGTATGGCTGCCATGCAGCCAGTTTGCGGTCACTGCACTCAGTTAGGAACCTTCCTATGCACAACTGACTATTCAGCCGCCCCCCCTAGATTTAATTCTGCCAATGTTTATTCAGTGGCTACATCCTTGCTGAAAGTGACCATTTAATCTGTACAACTGTTGTAACCACAATGCTGAAATAAAAGAGATTGAATAACAGTAGGCAATATGACCTGTGTTTTCCCAGTGCCTGTGTGACACTGATTTTCTTATGGTACTGTGTTTTCCTCTCACAGACCACAGATCTTTGTGTTAAGGTAACTGGTGACCAACTGGTGAGTGTGACGTTGTTAAAGTTTAAAGTGCACAGAACAAAACAGATGTGCACACGTGTGTTCTGTAGTCTGATCGTCAGAAGCACATTTAGTGGTTAGTAGGAAAAGAAAACTGATGCAGAAAAAAAAGATGCAAAAACTGTACATTAGAGTAGAGCAGTGTCTTTCACAACTTATAATATTGATGAATAACATTTCATTTATTATAGTGTGAGCTAAGGCTGTGTTAACATATATCTGTCCTTTTGCTTCTCTCTGGCTCTGTTTGTCAGTCTGGATCAGCTAGCCCGCGTGGATAAGGGTGGTGATTTATGGGTACATTTAATCGGGAAGGGCCTCCTTTGCTTCAAGTTTCAATTGCAGTGTGATTTACATCCGGGCGGGGGTGTTAAAAACTGACATGCTTCAGATACCATGGGGCTGTGGAGCTGTTGAACCATAAATAAATAAACACAATTCTCAAAGTCCACGATCAGCCCCTAGAGGCTGAAGGGTTTATTTCAGGAAACAGGGACAAGAGTCACAAGAAACAACAACCTGACATCATCACCATCATCATTATTTCAATAAGGAGAGATTATTTGGAAAAGTTGAACATTATTTATTTAGACGCTGGTGGTGAAAATAAAGATGAAGGCTTGGGCGGTGCACTGAGTGATTTGGAGTTGGGGAGGAGGTGGGTTGCATGAATGAGTCTGCAAGGAATAATGAGAGGTAAGCGGTGACATTTAAAGTATGCAAAATGGAGACTGATTGGTTTGAAGTACATGGGCAGAAAGACGATGAGACTAGAGCAATGATGTCTGCGTTGAGTCTGACAGAATGGAAAAGCAGGAGTGTTGTGAAGAATAAACTAGCAGCCAAATACCTAGAAAGGCAGACAGGGGTGTGAATACAGATCTTCCTTATTGAACTTATGCCTAAGCTTCATCATCATCATCACTCTGGTACCCTACACTACACTGTATCACCACGGCTGTTCCTCCAAATCTACTCTCAGCCTATTGCAACACAATTTTGCTCTAATGCACACTGTATGGTGTACTTTGAATGACAATAAAGTCCGTCTATGTATATGTCTATTATCACAATATGAACTGCCTGTTCCTGTTACTGAATTTCAGAGTCAGTTACAGTAATATCAGGTTCTGAGTGTCTCTCAGACTCCAGTGTCTGCAGAGTATTCTGTGCTCCCAGAGCCTGAGCATCCAGGTCCATCTGAGTCTGAACCTGAGGACCCTGAGCCTGTTGGTCCTGTGTCTCTGATGGGTTTCTGTTTGCTCTGTCATCACCAGTCATCTGCTAAGTCTACAATTCAATTCAATTCAATTCGATACGATACGATACGATTCAATTCGATTCATTATTCGATTCGATTCATAATTTGATTCAATTCGATTCAATTCAATTCAATTCAATTCAATTCAATTCAATTCAATTCGATTCAATTCAATTAAATTCAATTCAACTCTTTTTTATATAGCACCAAATTACAACAACAGTGCCATCAAGACCCTACAATAATACAGAGAAACCCCCAAGAAGACTTATTTGAGCAAGTCTAATAGGAATGGGGTCTACTAAACATTTTGATCATTTGGAGGAAGTAACTATTGAAGTGAACTCAGAAAGATCAGTCGGAGAGAGCCTAAACAAATACCAGCAGTACTGAATAAGTGTACACAAAGTACACACACAGAGTATGATTAAATAGTGGGTGGGCTACCTTTACATTTTGAGAGAAACCAATTGAATCCAATAATAGATTAAATGCAGTGTTGAGGCTGTCATTTTCAGCATCTACATGGATGTTAAAATCACCCACTATAATGATTTTATCTGAACTGAGCACTAAATCAGATAGAAAGTCTGAGAAATCAGACAGAAACTCTGAGTAAGGACCAGGCGGACGATAAGATAATAACAAATAAAACAGGTTTTTGAATTTTCCAATTAGGGTGGACAAGGCTAAGAGTCAGGCTTTCAAATGAATTAAAACTCTGTCTGGGTCTTTGATTAATTACTAAGCTGGAATGGAAGATTGCTGCTACTCCTCCTCCTCGACCTGTGCTTCGAGCATTCTGACAGTTAGTGTGACTTGGGGGTGATGATTCATTTAAACTAACATATTCATCCTGCTGTAACCAGGTTTCTGTAAGGCACAATAAATCAATATGTTGATCAATTATTTTGTTTTTGAGGGTTCTGCAAAGTTTCTTAGCTGTTCCTTGAACTCTTCTGGGCAGAGACCTCTGATGTTGTGCCTGTAGTACTACAGAAACTTCTACCCTGTACTATAATAGCTCACATGACAAAACAAGGAAAATATTTTTACTAGAATCTGTTACTTTGCATACACTTCATGGATGTAAAACATTGATCCATGCCAACTGCTTGCCCAATTTAGGATCTGGATCCTATTCCAGCTGTCATAGGGCAAGAAATCAGACACCAGTCTACTGCAGGGCATTAAATACAAATAACCATAAAATAATCCAATCTCAATCCCTGGAAAGATGAAGTAGCAGGTCTAAAAAACCACTGTTCACCTATGTCACCAACACCAAAAGAAAAGAAAATTAAGATTTAACTTATATTTGAAGTACATTATGATTTATATTATGATACAAAGACTGATAACCCAGTCCACCACTTGGCATTGTATAATATATAATGGCAATACACATTATCACAATCATCTTCATCATTGGTATGATGGTGCTGTATCATAATTTGGTCACATGACTCATGTATTATTTTTACAATACAGTTTTCTTTTTTGTTGTGTTTTTTCTGATTGTGTGTGAGACAGGTGTAGGAATTGTGACTTGTGTGCTAAAACCCAACAATCAGATGACTTCCATATGGGATAATCATTATAGTATGGTGATGATGATATTGACAATGATTATTAATATTACTGCAGTAGCAAAAGAATTCCCAGATCTGGGATAAATAAAGTACATCTATCTTAATCCTGTTTCAGATTGAATTTAAATCACATTAAATATGTGTTAAATAGTTAGGCTGTACTGTGAGTGCATAAAATATAAAATACACCAGTAATTTATATACCGATTATAATGAAAAAAATGAAATGGGCTGCATATTCATCAGTGTTTCTTTTCTTAGGAGGTTTTAATTAGCCATTACAGTTTATTGTCTTGCAGCAGTAAAGACATTTTGTTTTTCTATTAGTCCTATTTATGTAATGATGTCATCTATATTTTTGATACAAAAATATAAATGACTACAAAGTACTAGACTACAAAGTTAGTCCATGTATGATCTAATATTGCAAGTCTTGTCAGAAAGTGATGTTGAGTTCTAACAAATAAATGAGAACAACTACTAAATTAAATAAATAACAGATAAAAAAATAGGTATATATTATCTAAATAACATTAGAAGTAATGAAACAGGCTTACTGAGAGTAAATGAGAATACAACACTGGTTATACAACAGCAGTAGCGAGCTGTGAGCAGTTGCTATGTGCGCTGCTCTCCTCTAATGAGTTATAGATGGAAAGCCAGAGACACTGGTGTGCACTGCCTCCAGCCTGCTGTCTCTGAAGGCATCAGGTGAAGTTAGACCAGCTGGAGCAATCACAGAAGGGTTCTCCCCTCGGTCCTCTGTGGAAATGGGAATGTCTGTGGATGTGCAGCCTCTGTGGCTGTGTCTAAGCCAGGGGAATCCTGTCTTGGAGAGCCAATATATCTATAAATTTCACCTGCGGATTAGTAGTTCCTGATGGGAAATGTATCTGGCATTTTTCAGTGGTTATATGGAAGTCTGAAGTAGTGTTTGTTTGATGCAATGTCGTATTACCTTTAAGTGTGAATTTGTGTGTGTGTGTGTGTGTGTGTGTGTGTGTGTGTGTGTGTGTGTGAGAGAGAGAGAGCCAGAGAGAGAGAGAGAGAGAGAAAAGGAGGGAGGGAAACAGTAATAGACAGAGTGGGTCGAGCTGAAGGACACGGTGGTTGAGAATATCCATCGTTAATCCTAACTTTCTCAAGACCAAGTAGCTTGAAGCCAGCTTTGCAGGCTCACATGGACTTTACAGGCATGCTGACTCTTCTCATGAACTCATTATGCACATATGCACACACACACACACACACACACAAACACACACACACACACACACACACACACACACACACACTGACAAGAAAAGAAAGTATTGACTGAGACAGAGTAATATATTATGTCAGGGGTGTAGGTTAGGTATTAACATTGGTAGGGACGTGGGCTGACTTGGGTTCCATGTGTGTGTGTGTGTGTGTGTCTGCCCTCAGTGCCGAAATGGGGGTCCAGTGTGGTGCTACTTACACCCACATACCACAGAAGTGGTATTTCAATCAGAAGTATCGGTAGGGTATTGGTATGGATGTCTCCCTGCTTTACCTAGTTAATTCTACGCTCCTGTTTATGTATAAATTCCATCCATCCATCCATCCATCCATCCATCCATTTTCTTCCACTTATCTGGCAGCAGCCTGAGCAGGAGCCCAGACTTCCCTGTACCCAGCCACCTCCACCAGCTCATCTGGAGGGACCCAGAGGCTGACTCCTCGCGATGTGGAGGAGCAGCGGCTCTACTCTGAGCCCCTCCCGAAGTGGCCGCATTCCTCAAATTATCTCTAAGGGAGAGGCCAGCCACCCTTTGGAGGAAGCTCATTTCTGCCGCTTGTATTCGCGATCTTATTTTTTCGGTCACTACCCAAAGCTCGTTACCATAGGTGAGGGTAGGAACATAGATCGACCGGTAAATCAACAGCTTCGCTTTACCCTCAGCTCCCTCATCACCACCACAGACCAGTGCAGCGTCTGCATCACTGCAGATGCAGCCCCAATCCATCTGTCGATCTCCAGTTCCCTTCTCCCATCACTCAAGACCCTGAGATACTTAAACTCCTCCACCTGGGGCAGGAACTTGTCCCTGAGCCAGGGAGGGCACTCCACCCTTTTCTGGCTGAGGACCATGGCCTCAGACTTAGAGGTGCTGATTCTCATGTCAGCTGCTTCACACTTGGCTGCGAACTGTTCCACCGCAAGCTGGAGGCCACCACCTGATGAAGCCAACAGGACCGCATCATCCACAAAGGGCAGAGACGAGATTCTGAGGCCACCAAGGCAGAAGCCTTCTGCCACATGGCTACACCTAGAAATTCTGTCAATAAAAATTATGAACAGAATCAGTGACAAAGGGCAGCCCTGGCGAAGTCCAACACCCACAGGAAACGAGTCCGACTTATTGCTGGCTATACGAGACCAAGCTCTTGCTGCGGTTGTACAGGGACTGAATGGCCCGCAACAACGGGCCTGACATCCCATAGTGCCCGCAGGACCTCCCACGGGATACTCAGTCAAAGTACATGTAGACTGTATGGGCAAACTCTCACGCACACTCAAATATCTTTGAGATGATAAAGAGCTGGTCCAGTGTTCCATGACCAGGATGAAAACCACATTGTTCCTCTTGAATCCAGGGTTCGACTAACAGACAGACCCTCCTGTCCAGCACCCTGGCATAGACCTTACCAGGGAGGCGGAGGAGTGTGATCCCCCGATAGGTTGGAGCACACCCTGCAGTCTCCCTTCTTAAAGATGGGGACCACCACCCCATTCTGCCATTCCAGTGGCACTGCCCCAGATCGCCACCAGATGTTGCAGAGGTGTGTCAACCAAGACAGCCCTACAACATCCAGAGCCTTCAGGAACTCAGGGCAAATCTTATCCACCCCAGGGGCTCTGCCACCAAGGAGTTGTTTAACCACCTCAGTGACCTCACCCCCAGTGATGGGCGAGTCATCCCCCTCATCCCCAGTCTCTGCTTCCACTACAGAAGGCATGTCAGTGGGATTAAAGTGGTCCTCGAAGTATTCCTTCCACTGCCTGACTATATCCTCAGTTACAGTCAGCAGCGCTCCACCCACACTATAGATTTGTGAGTAGGCACCGCTTTCCCCTCCCTAGTCACTTGATGGTTTGCCAGAATCGCTTCAAGGCCATCTGAAAGTCTTTTACCATGGCCTCACCAAACTCCTCTCACATCCGTGTTTTTGCTTCGGCCGCTGCCTGAGCCATATTCTGCTTGGCCTGTTGGTACCCGTCAGCTGCCTGTCCCACAGGATAGCCAAGCCCGATAGGACTCCTTCGGCTTGATGGTTCCCTTCACCAACCACCATCTGGTTGAGGGATTACCACCATGACAGGCACCAACCACCTTGCAGTCACAGCTCAGAGCAGCAGCCTCAACAATGGAGGTGTGGAACATGGGTCATTCAGACTCAATGTCCTCAGCCTCCCTTGGAATGCTGTCAAAGTGCAGCCAGAGGTGGGAGTTGAAGATCTTGCGGACTGGGGCTTCTGCCAGGCATTCCCAGCGCACCCTCACAACACGTTTAGGTGTGCCAGGTCTGTCCAGCATCCTCTCCTGCCACCTGGTCCAACTCACCACCAGGAGGTGATCAGTCGACAGTTCAGCTCTTCTGGTGATATGATTACAAAATTAATCATCGACCTGCGACCTAGGGTGTCCTGGTGCCATGTGCACTTATGGACATCCTTATGTTCGAACATGGTGTTCATTATGGACAAACTGTGGTTTGCACAGAAGTCCAATAACAAAACACCATTCGGGTTCAGATCGGGCAGGCCGTTCCTCCCAATCACACCCCTCCAGGTCTCACTGTCATTGCCAGCAGAACGATGGAGTCACCGGATGGAGCACCCTCGAGCACCCCGCCCAGTGACTCCATAAAGGGTGGGTACTCTGGACTGTCATTTGACACCTAAATGCAAACAACAGTCAGGACCTGTTCCCCAGCCTGAATGGGCAAGGAAGCAACCCTCTCGTCCACCGGTGAAAACTTT
The DNA here is from genome assembly GCA_024447675.2 of Pterophyllum scalare. Classification (NCBI taxonomy): domain Eukaryota; kingdom Metazoa; phylum Chordata; class Actinopteri; order Cichliformes; family Cichlidae; genus Pterophyllum; species Pterophyllum scalare. The sequence goes on from JAMQGT020014029.1 coordinate 11,635, forward strand.
GATGTACAGGCAGCATGCCGGGGGGATACAGAATACCCACCCCAACTCAGCACTAGCTCAGGCTCCTTCCCCACCAGAGAGGTGACATTCCATGTCCCAATAGCCAGTCTCAACATCTGGGGATGGGTCCGCCAGGGCCTCCGTCCTTGGCCACCGCCAGGCACACACTGTACCCATGTATAAATTCCTTCAGGGAAAATGAGAACAACAGAATGAAACAGACATTTTTGCTCTCTGTGTCACAGAGTAGTTATGGAGTAATTTATGGGCTATTCTTAATCAGTCAGCCAAGCATTCATTCTGGTTCTCTCATCATAGTTCTTGGTAATTTTAAATGGCTGTGGTACCTCCCTGGGCTGGAAAAAAAAAATGTGCTTGATATACTTGTCAACATTCATATGGTTAAAAGACCATAGCTATGGAAAGCAGTGTTATGTGCATAACTAGGAGCTTAGATTTGATGCACTAACAAAACCGGAAAGCAACTTCAAATTTTTGTTTGGCCCTTTCTGTTTTGTTTGTGAATCAAAGTCTAAGGAAAGGCTGAGCTGTATCCCAAAGGCCCAGACACAAAAGAGAGAGAGAGAGATGTGCATCAGCTCATAAGCTGAAGGTTCTGTTCGCTATTTGAACTTTATTTGAACATTTGAACTCTTTAGTTGCTGGTTTAACTCTGTGTCTTGGTCACTAGCTTGCTGCTAAATGTAGAATGAATCTAAAGGTGAATAAATCATTATGTGGACCAATACATGAGTGCTTTCATCCTGGCAGGTATTGAGGTTCAGTCAAGTAAGCAGCAATGAATACACTGTACTATATTGTCTGTACGGTGGTACTGAATATAGTTTGTGCCCTGCAGCTGCCCCACTGGTCTTGTCAGGGCCTTTTTCATAGTGCCAGTCTTCTCAGCACCACAGCACAAATGTTTTCTGGAGCTCTTTATCCTGGAGGGGTAGGGTTACACATGCACAGTAACGCGTGTGCAGTTAAACACAATAACACACACATATAATCACTTTTCTTTGTCAAGAATGAACAAAGCTGTCCGATGCAAAACCGCATAAAAATGCTTTTCTTCTATTCATTGGATTTTTTAAAATATTTTGTCATGTGTTTAATGATAGAATAAAAAAGACTGCGCTGAAATCACACACACTCTCAGGAAGACATCTACTTTACTTAAACACATGCAGCAATGAGACACACACCATCACGCATACCCCCTCCCTGGCTCTGGTGGGTATAGACTCTCTGTGTCACTCCTCTGTGTTTAGACCTGTTCAGGGAGAAAACAAGAGAGACAGATCCTAGAAGTGTGTCTGTGTGTGTTTGAAGTACTGTTTGCATGTTGGTGAGGACACGCTTTTCGGATCTCAGTCTGTCCAAGTCCTCTTTGCTGATCCTTTGTCCTTTTGCCGGTTTGTCTGTAAAATACTTTGTTCACCTGTCACCTTTTTATTTGTCCATCTGTTTGACTGGAACAGGACTGGGCCAACCAAGCATGACAGCCTCCTCAAGCTCCTCCAGCGGCTTAGAGGCTCCTCCTTTCAGCTCTGCAGGTATGTGCTCCTGTTGTGATGTGCTGGTAAAAAAGAAGCTTTTATTTGTAATAGTCTTTGTGTTGCTTTATCCTGGTTTTGTAATTTTAACATTTACGATGCAGCGCAACTAAAAACATAAGGTCAACTTAACACTTCTAATAGGTATGCCACTGTGCTTGTGCCATTACAAAAAAACTTAATGTTCTGGGGATAGATTAAACAATACAGGTGCAAGAAGTTAAAGTAGAAGAAGTTAAACATGAAACCTGAAATAACACTGAAAATGAAGTCGATATAATGTGTCAGCTTTAATGTGTCAGCTTTAATGTGTCGGCTTTAATGTGAGCTGGGACTGCTAAAAAATGATTCTGTTAGGGAAATGAAAAAGGACTAAAATGTGTTTTGGGTGATTTGACTGATTTATACAAGGCAGGAATAATACCCTCTGTGTTTTCCATGTTTGGATTATTGAAAGTTCATGGGATTTTGTACTTTGCATGTGATGTACTTTGCAGACCTGCAATGGGTCATTGCTGCATCAAACATGTATCAAATGTACATCAAGCTTGATACACATTCATATGCTGTATCAGGTTCACATTATTTGGTTTGTGGTTGACACTGGATCTTTAGAAAATGTAGTGACATAAAAATAATGGCAATAATATTGGATATAATCTTTGGTCCTGCATCAGCATTTTACTATGAGCTTTAAATAAAGCTAACTGCATGGAACTGCAACACAAGGGTACTATCTATATATCTATCTATCTATCTATCTATCTATCTATCTATCTGTCTATCTATCTATCTATCTATCTATCTATCTATCTATCTATCTATCTATCTATCTATCTATCTATCTATCTATCTATCTATCTATCTATCTAGTGCATAGACATGCTCGTTAAGGTATTGGTGAAAGGCGCTGAGACATCCCCTGGGGGGCTACAGTTGGATACTGTGGTGAAGTGGTGGAGGGATTGAAACAGCAGGTGGTATTGCAGGGCACTACTGCCTCCACATCATTCTTTAAAGGGTGGGTGGGTGGTGGGTTAATTCGATTCAATTCAACATAAAGCACCCTGAGGCGACTGTTGTTCTGATTTGGTGCTCTATGAATAAAAATGAATCGAGCCGATCAATCAGCCTCAATCACAGCATCTGAGAATAGACTGATTTGCTGAGTGTGGATTTTATGTGCCAGACACCTCTAACTACATAAAGCTTGAGATGCTGAATGGGACTTAATAACACAATTTGAAGTACAATTTTTAGTGATTGATCTTCACTAAAGTGATTCAGCAATTCCTCACGGGGAGCTCAATACAGGATATCTCCCCTCAACAATCACAAATGAGATCCAACAAGCAAATACAGACCAATGCATGATACACAACAACAAAAACATCACTTCAAATGCTTTATCTCTGACCATCAAAATATCAAAGTAACACAAAAACTTCTTAGATAAGTCCTGTTACTCTCAGCTGAGTCTGCAGTTTAAGAGTTTCACAGAGGAGCTGGCAAACTTGAGAACATCTGGCCTACTTATGAAATTTGGCAAAACAAATGCTGTAAGATGTTAGATGATCGGAAAGGAAAGGAAACATTTCAGAAAACCAGTCCTCAGCATACCTGCCTAACTGTTACCAGTCCATAAAGTCAGCAAACTCCAAACACATGGCTAAGGCCATTACCCTGGCCAGAAAAGGCCTGTTTGTCTCAGAGCTGAGCTGTACTACAAAGCTGTCAGCAGATCTGGAACAAACAAACAAGCAAACAAAGAGGGGTTCATGTTTGACTGTAGAATATTTTGGTGTACAGAGGGGTTCATGCTAGACTAAGTGAGTGTAAGGTACCCAGCTCCTGCAACTGTAAATCAAGCTGAAATCCTCAGCCCTCCACCACCGTGCTGACAGTTGGTATGAGGTGTTTGTGCTGATATGCTGAGTTTGGTTTTCTCCAAATGTGCTGCTGTGTTTTACAGTGTGAGCAGACATCTGCACTTTGGTCTCGTCTGTCCACAGGACTTCGGTCCTCATTTATTTGCAGTGCGTACGCACAAATCTGTCCGTGTATCATATGTCATGAACATTTCACACACATATCATCGACTCTTGGCTCTGTCCCAAGAATGCTGGAGAATCTGAAGTTTTTCATCTCAGGCTGACAAACTGGATGATTCTCGTCCTCCACCTCATTTCTTCTTTTTCTTGTAGTCTGTTTTCATATCAACATTGACGCCAAACTTGTTTTTTTTTTACTTAAGCTACGTGTCTTGTGGTCTGTTCAGATGCAACTTTCCAAACCTTAACCACGCTGCCATGTTGTAGAGAGAAGAGGCTTTCTCCTGGCAACCTTTCCATTATTTAGCAAAGTTCGATTAAAATTGTGTAACTCAGTGCCAATTGAAAGCTCAAATATTTCCATATATCTCCATGTGGATGGTTGCAGCTCAGGAGGTGGAGCAGCTCACCTGCTAATCGGAAGGTTGCTGTGTCAGTCCCTGGCTGGGCAAGATACTGAACCTCAAGTTGCTCTCCGATGCAACCGTCAGAGTATGTGTGTGAATGGGCGAATGAGGCATGCTGTATGAAGTGCTTTGGGTGCTCAAAGTAGTGTAGAAAGAATCAGTCCATTTCCCACTATAAGACCTGAGCCAAGAAGCCATTGTCAGAAGCCTCATCTCACATATTGACACTTGGCTGGATGTAACACAAGCACCATTTTTCAACACGCAGGGTTAAATTGCATAGACACATTTCTCCTAGCCCTCTGTCTTTCACCCACATCAGATTTCAGCATGTTAGAAAGTCTTGGCAGAGATATACTGACACAAACCAAATATTTAATTTGGCTGCAGCAAGAAGTTGGTCAAATCAAGCTTGCACTATTTTGCTGCATTTTCACCCAGAATATCCAGAGCTTGTGGTCCTTGAAGTCTTCATTTATTTGGTAGCCAATTTTGTGCCTTTTTAACATGGTCTAAAGACCAATGCCATTTAGTCACTGTACAATGAAAAATTATTTTGAGATCCACAAACTTAAGTTGTTGTATAATATGTAGGGGCTCCAGCCCAATGGAGCAGATTACCAGATAAAACCACATAATATTTCTGGCTTAAATTAGACCCTGATCTAAGGTTCTTCCAATGGTTCCTAGTCCCTGTGGTGGAAACAAGGCTATAGTTTCTATTTGAACAGGCAGATTGTTGGCCATCTAAACAGCCTGTCTGGATGCAACACATTAAGCTATTAATGTCAGGCATCAGATGTTCATCAGCCATTGGAGAAGGTCTCTTCATACAACACACGTTTTAATGAGGGAGATGTTTGGCCACCTCAAAAGATTTCTGTTGAAACTGCAGAATTTAATCAGCCAGATTGGGTAGTTGATTACACCAACAGACCTTGGCCACCCTGAGATCATCAAGAAAATCCACCAGCATGTAGGGTACATGTGACAACAGAAAGACGATTCTAGAGGTTACTAAGCATATGTAGGTTATAAGACCACTTTGGTCCATTGTTTGATAAAGAAAAGATAAAAGATAAAATTTATTAAATAAAATGTATTTATCCCAAATTATTTTGTCATAGCAACCTAAAGATGAGGCTATTGTGGATATATATATATATATATATATATATATATATATATATATATATATATATATATATATATATATATGTGACATTTCTCTACCACCTGTCCCAGTGTGTCCATTCTGGCTCCAATTACAAAGCCAGATTTCCTCACTAGTTTGTCCAGTCTCCTTGCATCCTTGTTTCTGATGCTGCCACCACAGCAGACTGCAGCACAGAACAGCATACTTGCCACTACAGACTGATAGAACATGTTCAGCATTTTACTGCAGATGTTAAGAGATCTTAGTTTTCTTAACAAAAAGAAACACTCTGCCCCGTTTGTATGGTTCGTCTGTATTCAGGGACCAGTCTAGTTTGTCATCTAGGAGTAAACCTAGAAATTTATATTTTGTTACTACTTCTATGTTCACCCCGCAAACTTTCTTAGGCTGTAGAGGGGCCTTAATCTGTGGAAATCTATCATTTTCTTCATCTTGGAGGTGTTCCATACGAGGTGGTTTTTGTGACTCCAGTTACTGAAGGCTTTAACAAGATCCCTATATTCAGATTTCTGTCCATTCGTGATACACGGCAGAATGGCAGTGTCATCCGAGTATTTCTGGATGTGTCAGGACTCCAATGTGAAAAGGAGCCAGGACAGTCCCCTGTGGAGCCCCCGTGCTGCTCATTAATGTCCCAGAAACACAGTTTCCCAACCTGACAAACTGTGGCCTTTCTGTCAAGTAGTCAACGATCTGGGAAACTAAGGAATAATCTACACCCATCTCTGCGAGCTTGTCTTTGAGTTTATTTACAGTGGTGTGAAAAAGTGTTTGCCCCTTCCTCATTTCCTGTTTTTTTGCATGTTTGTCACACTTAAGTGTTTCGGAACATCAAACCAATTTAAACAATAGTCAAGGACAACACAAGTAAACACAAAATGCAATTTGTAAATGAAGGAGTTTATTATTAAAGGTGAAAAAAAATCCAAACCATCATGACCCTGTGTGAAAAAGTGATTGCCCCCTAAACCTAATAACTGGTTGGGCCACCCTTAGCAGCAACAACTGCAACCAAGCCTTTGCGATAACTTGCAATGAGGCTTTTACAGCGTTCTGGAGGAATTTTGGCCCACTCATCTTTGCAGAATTGTCCTAATTCAGTTACATTAGAGGGTTTTCGAGCATGAACGGCCTTTTTAAGGTCATACCACAACATCTCAATAGGATTCAGGTCAGGACTTTGGCTAGGCCACTCCAAAGTCTTCATTTTGTTTTTCTTCAGCCATTCAGTGGTGGACTTGCTGGTGTGTTTAGGATCATTGTCCTGCTGCAGAACCCAAGTTCGTTTCAGCTCGAGTACACGAACAGATGGTCGGACATTCTCCTTCAGGATCTCTTGGTAGACAGCAGAATTCATAGTTCCATTTATCACAGCAAGTCTTCCAGGTCCTGACGCAGCAAAACAGCCCCAGACCATCACACTACCACCACCATATTTTACTGTTGGTATAATGTTCTTTCTCTGAAATGCAGTGTTCCTTTTACGCCAGATGTAATGGGACACACACCTTCCAAAGAGTTCCACTTTTGTCTCATCGGTCCACAGAATGTTTTCCCAAAAGTCTTGGGGATCATCAAGATGTGTTTTGGAAAAATTGCGACGAGCTTTAATGTTCTTTTTGCTCAGCAGTGGTTTTCTCCTTGAACTCTGCCATGCAGGCCATTTTTGCCCAGTCTTTTTCTGATGGTGGAGGCATGAACGCTGACCTTAACTGAGGCAAGTGAGGCCTGCAGTTCTTTGGACGTTGTTGTGGGGTCTTTTGTGACCTCTTGGATGAGTCGTCGCTGCGCTCTTGGGGTAATTTTGGGCGGCCGGCCACTCCTGGGAAGGTTCACCACTGTTCCATGTCTTCGCCATTTGTGGATAATGGCTCTCACTGTGGTTCGCTGGATTCCCAAAGCTTTGGAAATGGCTTTATAACCCTTTCCAGACTGATATATCTCAATTACTTTCTTTCTCAATTGTTCCTGAATTTCTTTGGATCTCGGCATGATGTGTAGCTTTTAAGGATCTTCTGGTGGACCTTACTGTGTCAGGCAGCTCCTATTTAAGTGATGTCTTGATTGAGAACAGGTGTGGCAATAATCAGGCCTGGGTGTGGCTAGAGAAACTGAACTCAGGTGTGAAAAACCACAGTTATAGTATGTTTTAACAAGGGGGGCAATCACTTTTTCACACAGGGCCATGATGGTTTGGATTTTTTTTCACCTTTAATAATAAACTCCTTCATTTACAAATTGCATTTTGTGTTTACTTGTGTTGTCTTTGACTATTGTTTAAATTGGTTTGATGTTCTGAAACACTTAAGTGTGACAAACATGCAAAAAAACAGGAAATGAGGAAGGGGGCAAACACTTTTTCACACCACTGTAGTTGGATGGTATTGAAAGCACTTGAAAACTCAAAAATCATAACTCTTACATAAGCACCAGATTCCTCCAGATGAGCTAGGGCTCGGTGAAGCATGCAGAGGACACAATCATTTACTCCAATGTGTTGTTTGTTTGCAAGCTGCCATGGGATCGAGTTTGTCTTTGACCTCAAGTCATTCCAAGGTTTTCATGATGTGTGATGTAACGGCCACTGGTCTGTAGTCATTTAGTTCAACTGGACACTTTATTTTTGCCACTGGTACAAAACAGAATGTCTTCCTCAGTGCCAGCACCGCCCCAGCTTTAGACTCAGGTTGAAGCTCCTGTCTTTAAGCAGCCTTGGACACACACCATCAGGGCCAGCAGCCTTCCCAGAACATAGTATTCCTAGCTCCGAGCTCACCCTTGTCTCTGTGGCAGACAAGGGTGGAGGAGCAGGTGTGAGAGGGGAAGTAGCTGCCACATTAGAGATGAAAGGAGATGGGGTATCTGTGGTGGAGAAGCACACTTGTGGAGATGACTGAGAAGACAGTGAAGATGCCCAGATGTTGAGAAGAAGAAGACTGAAGAGCAGCAGTGGAAGCGGGTGTGACCGAAGAACTGATTGAGTTCATCAGCTCTTTCCACATCATCAGAAGTGGCTGTCGTTTCTTTTTCTTCTATCCAGAGATGGTATCGGTTCCTCTCCACACCACATGAATGTTGCTGTTTTGTAGATCCCTTTCTATCTGCTTTTTTTTATTCCACTTTTTTTTTTGCCATTTTCAACCTCTTCTTCAGTTAATGTTGCAGCTGTTTGAGTCACTTTTTGTCAGCATCCCTGAAAGCCACCCTTTTCTGGTTGAGGATTTTTTTTATGTCACTTGTGATCCAGGGGTTTGTTATTGTGGAAACAGCGCACAGTCTGTGTCTCTACAGATGTTGATATACTCAGATTATTTCTGTGTGGTAACAATGTCCCCCCTTTAATGGAGCCAGATTTGTAAGGAGAATGCATTTGTGAGTTGAGCGGCTGAGTTGAGTATGTGGGTTGTTGCCAAATCTTCTGTGCCAGTGCCAAACAGGTTTTTCTGCCACTGACTCTTTTTTGGTGTTGTTTGCTGGATTGGATGATTGAACTCTGAAGAAACGAGACAAATTTGATCCCGTGTGTTTTACTTTTACTTCTTTCTTCTCTCTCTTTCTGTCGCTCTTCTTTTTCTTTTCTTTTTCCTCATCTTGGAGGATAGAGTCCAGTTCCAGAATTAATTTGATCACAGCTTTATTGCTGGTATACAGAACAAGCAAGGCTGGACAGGAGCGAGCAAAATACTAAACTCACTTGGACTTGGACATTAAGGCACACAGCAGGAGGAAATCGATGACGACGTGACAAAGGACAAATGCAGGCAGTAAATACACAAGGGATAATGAGGGGAAACAGGTGAACAGAATGATACGAACAAGACAAAAGAAGTGAAACTAACCACAAAGCACAAGAGCTAGGGACTATCAAAATAAAACAGGAAGTGAATAAATGAGAACACAGAAATGCAGACTTGACACATGAGGAGGCACGCATACTGAAGGAATCAGAACATAACTAAACCATACACAAGACTAAGGTAACTAAACTAAGAAAGGATTAAGCTACAAATGAACTAAAACTAAGAATATCGCCAGTTACACAGAAAACCAGAACATGTAACAAAGGAACCTCTTAAAGGAAAAAAGCGCCTGGGGTGAAATCAGCTTTTTTGAGTGATAAAAGCATTCGACAAAAAG